>JARYZH020000011.1:8955236-8998408 GCA_030021035.2 Notholithocarpus densiflorus
TGTCACATCCTCGCCGTACCAAGGCAAAAGTATTTTCTTCACCGGTGACCACACCCCACTCTCTATTTCAGACATTGGTACAATCTCTTTATCATCTCGTTCTAGCAATGTTCCTCATCTCAATGATGCTATGTTGCTTCCTAAAGTCAGTCTCTCAAAAGATTTGATCGGTTGGACAACTTTTTGATGATCGCCAAAGGTATGCCATCTTTACTCCGACTTCTTCTGTGTTGTCAAGGATCTACACAAAAATAAATAAATAAATAAAGATTTATTCGATTTGTAATTACCATCCCATGTGAGGTGTAATAGTTATCATTATTTTTGGGTGATTAAAAAAAGAGTTTTAACTGAAATTACATAAATCACATCATGCATAAGCAGCAAATCTTTTAACAATACAAAGGTATCAGAATCAGAAGCAGATTCAAAAGAAAATATGATAATAGAGAATATTACCATTGCTTTCTCCGGTCCGCTTCTCCAAACTGTTGTCACAGAAAACCGACGGAACTGCTACAAAAAGCGACAAAGACTTTTGCTTTGAGTCATAATAGAGAGGAAAAAAAATTAAAAAAGAAGAACAAATTTATTTAATACTTAACCGACCTTGGAATTTAATTTCAAATTTCAAGTTTGAAGTGAACAATGGAAGAACCTAATTTTTTCAATGAACGAGGAACGAAGTGTGTTTTGCTTTTTTAGTTTCTATTATTTGTTTGTGTTGATCGACTTTTTGGTATTATAATTTATAACTTATTATACAATTTCAGTTTTTTTTTTTTTTTTTTTGAGAAACAAACACACACACATACAAGGGAGAGGGAAAGGGGTTCTAACACAAAGGAACACCACAACTCCACTCAAAAGCCATAGTAACTTTTAAGGGAGGGTGAGGCAAGTTATACTACACACAACACATTCTCTTAAACAATGTGTAACAATTACCCATTCTTTTTTTTTAGAAACAAACACACACATTATACAATTTCAGTTAAACTCTAATACTCCTAATTTAAACTCTAATAGACCACCGCCACCTCCGTATTAAATTATTAATAAGAAAATCTTCGGGAAAATAAGAAGAGAAAAGATTAAAAAAAAAATACAAGACTTAAATAAAAATAAAAATAAAAACCATTTTAACTGGCGCCTCTAAACTATTTTGGAAGTGTCTCACATGCGTACTTCAATCCACAACTAAAAAAAGGCTTGGGGTAACAAAATGCACTCCCAATATGCCACCTCATCATTTATATTTATACATTCTAGGTATTTATTTTTCATTATCTATATATATTTCTCATTCACTTGTAAATTTTTAATTAATTTATTTATTTATTTCTGGATAAAATTTAAAATGCTTGTTATTACTCTGTTAACCATATTTCACATATTACAATAGGTGCACCTGAGGTTTATATTTGGTAATGGAATATGATTTTTTGTTCATTATTTTATGAAATTATTAAATTGGAAATCTTTGGATTGAAAACTTAAGAATTTATTGCCAAACGCTTTTTTTCTTCTTTGTTCTCTTTTTTGTATTAAAAGAGAGACAAAAAATATATATATTTGCGTTTAATTTTTTACTTATTATTATTATTTTTGTATGTGAAAATTTTTTTGGGGTCATTTTTGATTGATTTGACCCATCAAAATCTGCGTAAATGTTAAAGTGTCATAACTTTTACAACTTGTTTTAATTTGATAAGTTTCCAACCCGAACTTCATTTAACCCATACCCAATTGGATCGAATCCAAATTTGGTGGACCTAACTTATTTGATCACATACACTTTCCTTCTTATAAAGAAGGTAATTGTTCTTCAAACTTGTTTGGAGGAAAATTCCTTCATTCTCTTATGAAGCTAGTCAAATGTTTATTCACGTGTGCTTAGAATAACATAACTTATCTAATAGTCATGATGTATGGTTCGAGGGAAAAATCCAACACCCCTTGAACTTTGATATAGTGACCCTTATATCCCCCTAGACTTTTCTTGAAGTCAATTTAGTACCAAGGTGACAAGCACGAAGACAAAACAATTGATTAGCCCGGATGGTTCCAAAAAAATTAATACATCTTACAAATAATTTCATACCTATCAAGATGGTAAATTGTTATTAGTAGATAATAATAAAAACGATATCAATGATATAATTGTCAAATGGCTCCCTCAAAAAAAATAAAGTTTATTACTCCTTAAAATATAATTTTCGGAAAAAAATAAGAATAATGCTAGAATAGTATTTCTCCTTTTTAGCTTTTTCCTATCTTGTCTAGTGAATTAGTTATTCTTGATTAAATCTAATGAGCGATTTTTTAATATATAAAAAATTTCTTTTATTCATTTTAACTTCTAATCATTGGTAACTGAGGACTTGATTGGATCTAATAGAATTTTCTATCAATGCTATGAGTTATAAGTAATAAGTTGGATTTACAATTGTATAATATATGGAATTGTAAATATATTTTTCTTTGTTACGTTTTTCAAATGTTTTTAAATGTTTGATATTCAAAAACTCAAGATATCAAATTCATTATAATACTTAAAGAAATAGCAAAACATAGGAGTTTAATTTAATTTTATAATGATAGCATTTGAAAAATAAGAAAGATTAAAATAATAAATAATAAAAAAGACAATAAAATAATTGTGATTTTTTTACATATCTATAGCAAATTAAATATTATATATGTTTATTCATGAACCTTTATAAAGATGACAAATTATCGTTAAAAATAATTGTTACTGTATGTATGTGTTTTTTTTTTAATTGGTGTATCAATATCTTAAGTCAGCCCTCCAAATTGAAATTCTTGGCTCTGTTTTTTCTTTCAATGCATCATGTGACTATATAAACTATTATCAAAACGTGCTCTTCTAATTATATGACTTATATCAAAATCATCACGTGACTTCAATAATTTTATAGTGTTTGTTATTAGGTATGTGCCATTGCCAATAGTCGTTTTGATTTCTTTTAGTATTGTAGAATAGCAATTCCATTATTTTTACTATAATTTTAGGTACAATAATGTTAAAGTCTTTAGGTACAAAAATGTATTTCTTAAAACTTAGATGAGCTTCAACATAAATGGCCCAAGGAAAAAGGAAAATAATAATAATAAGTAAGAGAGACAGAGTAAATGAAAGTAAAATTACATAGAAATATATCTATAAAAACACCAAGTAATTTCCATACAATGAAATCTAGCAATACAAGAGCTGACACAGCTCACACAAAACTTTTAAAGCAATAAATAACAATACGTCAGATAAACATACAACATAAATTATCCATAGAAAACTAAACAGAAAATAAGCGCCCCCAATAATTCCATGCCATTGAATGTGTGTCTGTTCTGTATACTGGTCGGCATGAGATAAAACATAATTCAAGGCTTAGTAGTACTGGTAGCAGATGGTGGTGGTGAGAAGAATGGGATGGAAGGAATTGTAGTCGGAATAGTTGGGAGTGAGGGAATGTTTGGAATTTGAGGAAAGTTAAACTGTGGGATTGATGGGATGGTGGGCAAGTTGGGCAGTGATGGCATAGCGGTTGGCAATGGTAGTGTAGGCAAAGGTGGCAATGGTGTTGGTTTAGGCAAAGTAGGCACCACTGGCACGGTTGGTATAGAGGGTGTAGTGGTTTGTAAGAGATTGCGAGCTGCTAAGCTGAGATTGATGCTTGATAATACGTTGAAAACCACAAAGAAAGCCAAGATGAAAAACTTGTTAGATGCCATGATAGAAAAATAAATGTTTTACAAGGTTTTGAAATTGGGAAAGCAAGGAATTCTCTTTGGTTTTGATGATAGAAACAATGACCATGCTCGGGGTTTATATAGCAAGATGGAATATGTCTAAAGGGTTGTGTATGATGCATGGTTGGTGATTGGTATTTTCACTATTTTGGCATATACTTTGCCCTTACGAGCTTTCCTGTTGTTAGGCTATCTCCTTGCCCATCTTGCATGGAAAATCAATGAAAAATGTTGACTATTGTTGTGGTTTAGTACTTTTGAGTTTATTTAATGCTAGTAATTCACAAAGGTTTGGTTTGGTTTTGGACACCAAACCTTTTGTATTTTTGACAGAATACTAAACTCTTTTTGCTGTCTGTTTGGTTAGCTAATTAATCTGAGTTACGTGGGGGTTGTGAAGCCAAGGTTTCTTTGTAAACTCACCAATCAAACCAATATGCTTTATTGTTTAATAATATCAGAATCTCATCACAGTCAGGAAGAAAGTAGTGTTAGAAGAGTAATACTACATACATAAACTATTTTACAACATTTTTACAAACTGATGTTGTGGCCAACTTCTTACTGATTTTCATCTAGACCTACCATTAACACCACTTTTTCAATTACCAATAATCACTCACCACATCAGTAATTTGTAAATTTTTTTATAAAATAATTTGTACCTCTAACATTACTCTTGTTAGAATAGTGGTAAAATGGTTATTATTATTTTATTATTTTTTACTTCAAGTTATTCAACAAATGACAACATTTTTAAAATTTTGATTTTTAAGGTTTTTTCTGTCTTTTTGTGTTAGCAAAATCCTTTAGAGAGAAAAATCTTTTCTAAATCAACAAAATATTTAAGAGACAAAGATTATTCTTTAAGTATGATTACTCTTTTTGTTTCTACATATTAAATTATTTTTTTACCAGTTTGTGTGTATACACACATTTTCCAAAACATCATTTTTTTTTTTTCATTCATCATCATTTCTTTCTTAATTGCGTCTAATTCTTGACAGGAATTGATATCAACAACCTGCCAATATCGTATATAGAGTGATTGTTCTTTGTATTTACTATTCTATTTTTACTGCAATTACAACATGAGCATTTTCAATAATGTAAATTGTTAAAATTAGGCTTCACAATAAAAATAAATATGTTTTCTCAAAGAATATTTGGCTTTGTGCATTGAAAAGAAAATTTCTACAAATTTAATACAAAATCAATCATAGATTATTTTCAGGATTTAAAAGAATGTTAAATTCTGTTTGTGGGGGCAGAGACCCGAGATAGGATATTGGGCCATGGGCTTACCCTGGGACACTAAATTGTCCGAGGAGACGCCAAAGGTTATTAAGGGCCCAACGTGGGGCCTCATATGTAAAAAACACTTGGAGGAATGTCCGAGGAGGAGATTCCTCTCAGATAGGGCTAGCGCGCCTCGAACCTGTATCTCGGCAGCTGGATGAACCTTCCCAGAAACTCAAGAGATGAGGATGTGTCTTACGAGCCTGAAAGAAAAGGGGAAAAACCCAAAAATATCTAAGGAAAAGCTGCTACCACCGCATAAAATTCACTGAAACCACTTTCCTGGCCGCATTTATGTGGAGAAGACATCTGAATAGTGAAGGTTTGGCTACTACAACTCACAGGGAACCAGGAAAGGTGCCTGATGGGACAGCTACTCAAGTGACATCTCAAACGATCAACAAGTGTATGGTTAAGATGATCCAAAGGGCTCTATATAATGTAAAGAACCTTCTATGAGAGAGGGAGAGAGAAAAAAGACCGGAGAAAATGACTGAAGTGATCTGAGATATCTTTGTAACCGCTTTCATTATTCAAGAAATGATAAATTAAACCTCAACGAACCATTACCGGGGATAGACCTCTTTGTTCAAACTTATATTTGTTTTACACTTTCAATCTTTAGATCCTTTTCAGTTGTGGCCATACTCCGTAAAGCCCAGTTCTTCTACCCACTCTCTATAAATTTATTGTATTGGGTTTATTGGGCCTGAGTTCACTTATACTTTAGGAATAGTGCTCAAACCTAGCCCCTACAATTGGCGCCGTCTGTGGGGAGAACTTGTGCATTAGTGAGTGCAACAGTTAAACATGGTGGGATCAGGTCCACACCAAGAAAATCTGCACCAGGCGGGTCCCCAACGGACAGAAACCTTAGGGTCCCAGCTACGGGGTAATTTTCCTGGCCCTGAACGTGAACAAAATCGGGAGAATGAAAGGAATCGAAAGGGGAGTGTGAACACCACCCAGACGAACAGAAGCCATTCCCAGGTGGGCAGTCGCATATCCCAGAGACAAAACAACCACCAAACCATGCAGAAGGAGATTGATGACTTGAAAAGGAAACTGCGCCACGCACAGCGGAAGCGGTCCCCTTCTAGCTCTGGCATATCTTCTAATGATGAAAAAGACAGAATTTACAGGCAGAGATCAAGAACTCCTCCAAGTGAGACCTTCTCTTATGAAGATGAGCACCGTCACAGACAAAAACGTAAGACCCCATCTAGTAGGGGCATAGGTAGTGATGCCAAGAGTAAGGCTCTGGATTAGATCTCTAAGTCACCATTCACGCGCAAGATAGAAAGGGCTAGGCTACCTCGGCGGTTCCATCAGCCTACGTTCACCATTTATAATGGTCAATCGGACCCCATGGAGCATGTGAGCCAGTTTAATCAAAGAATGGCCATCCACTCCGTGAACAAAGCTTTGATGTGAAAAGTCTTCCCATCCAGCCTAGGACCTGTAGCGATGAGGTGGTTCAACGGCTTGAAAACGAATTCCATAGATTCCTATAAGCAACTCACCCAAGCCTTTGGCTCTCACTTCATTACGAATAGCAGGGTTCCTCGGCCTCTAAGTTCACTGTTGTTATTATCCATGCGCGACGAAAAAACTCTCAAAGCATACTCTGACAGATATTGGGAGATGTATAATGAGTTGGATGGCAACTTTGAGGACGTCGCCATCAGCACTTTTCAAAGCGGCCTCCCAACCGAGCACGGCTTGAGGAAATCCCTAACTGGCAAGCCTGTCACCAGTGTACGTCAGCTTATGGACCGGATTGACAAATACAAAAAAGTGGAAGAGGACCAGCTGCAGGGAAAAGGAAAGGAGAAGGTTATCCCTCAAAAGAGGGGGGATTTCAGGTCGGGCCGATACAGCAATAACCCTCCGAGGAGAGATTTTGCAGGGCAGTCCGGATCAACCAACATGCAGGCAGTCAATGCCGTATTCAGGGAACCGGTACATCAAGTTTTGGAGAAAATCAAGAATGAGCCATTCTTCAAGTGGCCGAATAAAATGGCTGGAGACTCCATAAAGCGCAATCAAAGTCTGTATTGTCAGTACCATTGAGACCACGGACATGCTACAGAAGACTGCAAGAACCTTTGGAACCACTTGGATCAGCTAGTCCGAGAAGGGAGACTGAGGCACCTTTTGCACCCTTCTAGTGGTCATTAAGGCCAGGCAAACCAAGGGCCCCGAAGAGACACTTCCTTAAGACCCTCCATAGGAACAATAAACGTAATCTTTGCTGCTCCGGGAAGGACGGGCTCATACCCTTCTAGGGTGATGTCCGTAGCTCGGCTACCCACCGATGATTCTGGCCCAGAGCCTAAAAGGCCCAAAGTCTACCCCAACCTAGTCCTAAGCTTCTCTGAGGAAGACAAAAGTGGAACCATACAACCCCACGACAATGCGTTGGTAATCACTCTTCGGATTGGGGGCTACGACGTGAAAAGGGTAATGATAGATAACAGTAGCGGAGTCGAGATCATGTACCCTGATCTCTATAAAGGGCTGAAACTGAGATCAGAAGATTTAACGCCCTACAGCTCCCCCTTGATGAGTTTCGATGGGAAAGCAGTCATGCCAAAAGGCCAGATTAGGCTACCTGTGCAAACCGGCCCGGAGATAGTGGAGGTTGACTTCATCGTGGTGGATACTTACTCCCCTTACACTGCCATTATGGCCAGGCCTTGGCTTCATACTCTAGGAGCTATTGCCTCTACCCTGAATCAGAAGGTGAAGTTCCCTTCCGAGGGCCGGGTCCTAGAAATTCGAGGTTGCCAGGCTATGGCAAGAGAGTGCTTAGTGGCTGCCATCTCACATCAGCCCATGTTGAAGAAATCTCGTAGCTGAGGACGTAAAATATGAGGATTTAGAAAAGGTGATCGTTGGCGATGACCCGGAAAGGTTCTTCCAGGTAGGATCTCAACTGCCACCTCAGGAAAAGGAAGGATTAATAGGGTTCCTCAAGAAGAATGTTGATGTGTTTGCATGGGACGCTTATGATGCCCCAGGAATTGATTCAGACTTCATATGTCACCACTTGAATGTAAACCCATCAATCACTCCCAAGAAACAACCACCCCGGCGCCCATCCCAGGAGCACGCCGACGCTGTCAGGGACGAGGTGAAAAAACTCAAGCAAGCAAGGGCTATCAAGGAGGTGTTCTACCCTGAGTGGTTGGCTAACACCGTGGTAGTTAAGAAGAAGAGCGGGAAGTGGCGAGTTTGCATGGACTTCATAGACTTAAACAGGGCGTGCCTAAAAGACCCATTTCTCATGCCTCGAATAGACCAGTTAGTGGATAAAACCGTAGGCCATCCTCGAATGAGCTTCCTAAATGCCTTTCAAGGCTATCATCAAATACCATTAGCCCTGGGTGATCAAGAAAAAATGGCATTTGTGACTCCGATTGGAAATTACCATTACAAAGTGATGCTCTTTGGACTGAAGAATGCGGGATCTACCTACCAAAGGATGATAACTAGAATGTTTGAGTCGCAGCTAGGCAAGAATATTGAAATTTACATAGACGACATGGTGGTAAAAAGTAAAGTAGTGTCCGAGCACATGGAAGACCTAGGGGTCGTTTTTGACATCTTAAGGAAACATAAGCTACGTCTCAATGCCTCCAAGTGCTCATTTGGCGTCGGGTCTAGCAAATTTTTAGGCTATAGGGTAACTCATAGGGGAATTGAGGCGAGCCCAGATCAGATTAGAGCAATTCACAACCTGCAACCTCCTCGGAACCCAAATAAGTCCAGAAACTCGCTGGAATGATCGCAGCCTTGAATCGGTTTATTTCTAGATTCGCGGATAGGTGCCGACCATTTTATCTGCTGATGAACAAGTGGAAAGAATTCGAGTGGTCCGAGGACTACGCCAGGGCCTTTCACCAACTTAAAGAATACCTCATTAGGCCACCCATCATGTCCCGCCCTGAGGCCGACGAGGTCTTATTCGCTTACATTGCGGTGGCCCCTCACGCTGTGAGCTTGGTGCTGATACGAGTTGATGGTGACATACAACGGCCAGTCTATTATGTGAGCAAATCATTACACGAGGTCGAGGTGCGCTATTTACCATTGGAGAAAGCAATTTTGGCAGTAGTGCATGCCACACGAAAACTCCCCCATTATTTCCAAGCGCACACGGTTGTTGTTCTAACCCAGCTTCCACTTAAGTCTGTACTCCGAAGTGTTGACTATACGGGAAGAATTGCCAAGTGGAACACAATTCTAAGGGCTTTCGATGTCAAATACATGCCTCAAACCTTTGTCAAGGGCCAGATCCTCGCTGACTTAATAGCCGAATTCGCAGAACCCCCTAAGGAAATAGCAGCAAAAGAACAAAACGTAAATGGAAAATCGGTTGGCACAATCTCCATACAAGAACCCCCACGCTGGAAAGTGTATGTTGATGGCACAACAAACCAAAGGGGGTCCGGAGTGGGGCTAGTTCTAATATCCCCTGAGGGGATTACCATAGAAAAATCATTGAGACTGTCGTTCTCGGCCACAAACAATGAAGCCGAGTATGAGGCTTTACTGCAAGGAATGGATATGGTACAGAAAATGAAGGGAAAGGCGGTGGAAATGTCCTCAGACTCGAGGTTGGTTGTTGGCCAAGTGAAGGGGGAGCTAGAGGCCAGAGACGTGAAGATGCAGAAGTACTTGAGTCGGGTCAGGCACTTGCAATCGAATTTCGAATTCTTTGACTTATCACACGTCTCTAGGAGTGGAAATACGCACGCAAATTCATTGGCCACTCTTGCCACCTCCTCGGCGAAAGGTTTACCTCGAGTCGTCCTTATTGAGGACTTGTGCGGAGCAGATGAAGTCAAGAAGGACAGGGTTCAAATACATCAAGTCAAAGCGGGTCCCAGCTGGATGGATCCCATAGTGAGTTTTCTTAAAGATAACACACTACCTGAAGAGAAATCAGAAGCCGAGAAAATACGTAGAAAATCTCCTCGGTTCTAGCTGTCCGAGGATCACAGGCTGTACAAGCGATCCTATTATGGGCCGTATTTGCTATATGTACATCCCGAGGCGTCAGATTTGCTGCTCGAGGAGTTGCACAAAGGAGTTTGTGGGAGTCACACAGGAGAAAGATCTCAAACATCCACCAACCAGGAGGAGTCCTCAATCCTCTCTCCAGTCCTTGGCCGTTTGCTCAATAGGGCCTGGATATTGTAGGCTCTTTCCCTAAAGCAGTAGGAAATAAGAGATACCTATTGGTCGGCACAGACTATTTCACCAAATGAGTCGAAGCCGAGCCCCTGGCTAACATTAGGGATGTGGATGCTAAGAAGTTTATCTGGAGGAACATCATTACATGATTTGGGATCCCTCATACCCTCATCTCAGACAACGGCCTTCAGTTTGATAGCAAGGCTTTCAGGAGATACTGTTGTGACCTGGGAATTACAAACAGATACTCCACTCCTGTCTACCCCCAAGGAAATGGGCAGGCTGAGGCTGTCAATAAGGTCATAGTCAATGGGCTGAAAAAGAGGTTGGACGATGCGAAGGGAAGATGGGTGGAAGAATTGCCCCATGTCCTGTGGACATACCGGACTATACCACGTCAGTCAACAAGAGATACTCCATTTTCCATGACTTACGGGGCCGAGGCTGTCATCCCCCTAGAGACTAGCATCCAAACGCTGAGAACGAGTACCTTCACGCCGAGCAACAACGATGAACTGTTAGAGAAAAGCTTGGATTTAATCGAAGAAAGAAGGGAAAAGGCAATGATCCAACTAGCCTATTACCACCAGAAACTCAAGCAAGGGTATGATGCCAATGTGAAGTTACGGCCACTAGCACCAGGGGACTTGGTGCTGAGGAAAGTTTTGGGTAGTGCCAAAAACTCGGCCTGGAGGAAGCTGGGGCCCAACTGGGAGGGACCCTATCGCATTACCTCAGTAGTAGGAATAAGTGCGTATTATTTAGAAGATTTAGATGAGAAAGTTGTACTTCGCCCATGGAATGTAAACAACCTAAGAAGATATTATTATTAATGAAAGCAGTTTTGCTTGCACTCTAATTTATTATAATTGTGTGTCATACAGTTCACTACAATCTAAGTATTAGACAGAACCAAGGTCTTGCATGGCTCCTCAGACCACAAACCTTGGGGAAACTAATAACTTTTGGCAACAATTTAAGTATTAGACAGAACCAAGGTCTTGCATGGCTCCTCGGACCACAAATCTTGGAGAAACTAATAACTTTTGGCAACTATTTAAGTATTAGACAGAACCAAGGTCTCGCATGGCTCCTCGAACCACAAACCTTAGGGAAACTAATAACTTTTGGCAACTATTTAAGTATTAGACAGAACCAAGGTCTTACATGGCCACTTGGACCACAAACCTTGGGGAAACTAATAACTTTTGGCAACTATTTAAGTATTAGACAGAACCAAGGTCTTGCATGGCTCCTCGGACCACAAACCTTGGGGAAACTAATAACTTTTGGCAACTATTTAAGTATTAAACAGAACCAAGGTCTTGCATGGCCCCTCGGACCACAAACCTTGGGGAAACTAATAACCTCTGGCAACTATCTAAGTATTAGATAGAACCAAGGTCTTGCATGGCTCCTCGGACCACAAGCCTTGGGGAAACTAATAACTTAAGAATACTCTCAAAGCATTACTTATGGCTACTCTCTGAGCATTACATAGATCTTAAAGCATATCACCTCTTATACTCCAAATCTTAGGATGGAGTTAATACCTAAGGGCACATACTTATGTATACAAGAAACATTTACATGTAACGTGAGGGTGACTGCCTCCATTACTTAAATTTAAATTTTGCATTTGCAAATAATATACAAATTGATACAGGTCCATTAATATCAATTTTCGTTATTTAAGATCTAGTTCACGACACGCAAGCTTGTTTAGCAACTTCACGCTTGACACGTTATCAAATTGTAAGTGACATGTAATTGTTGACTTTAATTGAAATCACAACGAAACCAAAACTATACGAGGCACAGGAACAAAGGATGAATAGAGGCACATTCTCATTAAATGATAAAACAAAATATACATTGAGTGCGCTGATGTAACGTAAAAAAAAAGAGGGGGAATAAATCCTAGGTGCTACGCTTTAGTAGGAGGGTCCTCCTCCTGGCTTGGCCGAGAGCCAGGAGCATCCTTGGCCTTAGAGTCATCCTTCTGAACTCCAACCTTTGCTTCCTTCACTTTGGCAGTATCCTTGGCCTCAGCAGATGGCTTCTTCCCCTCGTCTTTCTCCTTACCTTATTCTCCACCAACCCTCTGGTCTGGGTCACCAGCCCGGCTAGATCCCTTTGGAATTTTAGGGGGAGGGAAAGCGTCTGGGATTGCCAAAAGTTGCTCGGAAGACTCTAGGGCAGTGGTCGGAGGGGAGGCAGAAGGGATCTCACGGATCTGAGGATGGTAATAGACACTCCCAGGCAGCCTCAAAGCAAAGTCGGCGGAAACCCCTGCAGCGATCAGTGCCTTATCCCACGTCATGTCACAATAATCCCGGCACACCTCTACTAGCTCCTCGGCAAGCCTTATTTCGGTTTCATCTACCCCGAACTGGAAAGAAGCTTTCTTCTCAACCTCGGCTGCCTCCCTGGCCAGTTGGACTTCCTCCTGAACCTTTTGTAGCTTAGCCTAAAGATCTACGACCATCTGCTTTTGTGTGGCCAAGTCTATCTCAGTTAAATGCAACTTTGGCGCTGCTCCTCAACTTGCCTCTTAGTCGTCTTCAAGCCAGCCTCAGCACTAGAATGAGCCTGGTCCGCCGTTTTTAACTTCTCAGACAGTTCAAACTGCTCTTACTTGGCAGCTCCCAGCAATTTCTCAACATCGGCGCAAGTGAGGGCCTCAGCGTCGGCCCGTTTACAAGCTTCACGGTACCACTCCTCGGCCACAAAAACTTGCTGAGTAATCTACACAAAAATCACAAAGACAAGTGTGAATTGGAAACAAAAACATAATCTAATATGAAAATTCACGAATGGAGGGGTCATTTACCATGGCAAGATCCCTCTTTAGAGACAGGAAGAGGTCATTCTGTGAGAAGCGCCTGTAGCTGTCCATGTCCTTCGGGAGAAGTAGAGGTTGTTCCAGGGCTTCAGTTATGTATCCAACTCGCCCCTTCTGAAACTCTTGAACTGAGGCACCCAAAGGAATAGGAGCCCCATCCACTTCTAGCCGAGGGTTCCAGGTGCGTTGTGTCATACGCATATTAGCCCTATGATGTTCTTCTCGGCTATCCACGGAGTGGGACCTCTTGTCTCTGGCATTGAGGGCCACCTTTTGGTGCTTCGTCCCCTTCCGAGGGCCCACTTCGCCTTCCTCGAGCATCTCAGCTGGCCTTTTCTTTTTCAGATCAGGGTTAGGCTGTAGGCCGAGGTCGAGAGGGATCTGCGGAGGAGGAGGAGCAACTGGGGATTTAGGGGTCGCCTTTGAGGTGGACTCTTTACCCCTAGCGGCCATAAGAGCTCTCAAACTTTTACCGCCCTTGTCCAACCCCATAGTATCTTCCTCTTCGTCTGAATCATCTGGGCGTGCAACTATTAAATACGGATTGTGAACACCAGAATTTTTATCTGATTCGCCCTCAGCGTCCAAAATGTAAATCAAAGCAGCTCTCGGACTCTTCTCTTCCTCAAAATGAAACCCGTCTATCTACTCCTCTAATGATAAGCGAGAGGGAGCAACCCTTTCTGCGGGTATCGCCGCAGCTTCAGGAAAAATTTGTGGAAGCGGAGGCGCAACTGGCAGAGGGTTCTATAAAACTGGCCGCAAAATTGGGGGAAGATCCCTTTGAGCCAAAAATTCTGGCCTAGAGACGTCGATCCGCGCCAACCTTGGACTCCCAGCCCTTATCGCTTGGCCCGCGTCCTGAAAAATACGTGATAAAAGCTCGTAATCCAAGATCAGATGAGCAGCTCGCAGTTGTTTGTCCTCGCTCACAAAAATCTCTGATCTCAGAAGATAATTAAGGGCCTGGACGTTGGTGTGACTGAGCCGCGGAGCAACGTAAGCCTTATCTGCAAAACAGCCGAGAAGGAAAACATGGTCAGATCGTGAAAGGAACATTTTCTACGAAAAGAAGACGAAGTGCCAAGTAAAAGGAATAGAGCTAAAAGCCTAAGTCCCCCTCCAAAGGAACTGACCCTAAAGGTACCGCACTTGGATCTCCTGCCCGAGTTGGACAATGAAGACCGTCACTTCATTCCCCCGAGGCAATCAAGTAGTCATCCTTCGTACCCTTATTGGACTTGGGAAGACAGGATATTAGCCTGACGACCTCGGACCGGGATTTGAGGTAGCAGCCCGCGCTGGCAAGCTTGTGACATTCGTACAGGTGAACCACATCGTGCCATGTAAGCCCTAAGCCCATCTGCTCATTCAGGGCATCCACGCAACCCAAGACCCTAAATAGGTTAAGGGCGCACTGGTGAGGGGTTAATCTATGGTTAAGCAAGTAGTCTCTGGTTGTCCTACCCATGAGAAGCGTCATTCCTCCCTCTATGAAAGCAATCATAGGAATGACAACCTGACCCACATCTCTGGCGGACAACACTCCTTCTGAGGGACAATACTCTAGAACCACCCCCTGTGGGATGCGATACCTATCCCTAAAGCCCTCCATACTAGTTGAAGTGTTTACTAAACGTTTGAATCTACCCATCCAAATAAACAGAAAGGCCAAGGAGAAAGACCGAGAAGAGAAATGAAAGTATAAAAAATGAAGACTTACAGGAACTCGTATGGTAACCTTTGGGAGATTTTGAGATCTTTCGTAAGGTTCTTACGGGAAATAGCTATAGAGACGCAAATACTAAAATGGTTTGTGAGACTGGGCGCCGGGATTCTCTAGATCTCTTGAAGATTTCTGAAGAAATGGGGAAAGTAGTTTCCCTCAGGGCCTTATATAGGGGGAGAAGATGAGTGGACAAACTCCCGCTCAAAATATTAGATGAAATATCAGCCATCAGATTAGCAGTTCACCATTGGATGGGGAAGACATGAAGCCGCCTAGAGTAATCAATAGCGCCTCGTAAACTACAAAACGTCAGTAACATTTATAGGGCGTGTAAAACCACATCCCCACACATGTAGATCGAAAAGTCAATTGAATTTATCCTTTAAAATCAAAACCCCACTTTCTCTCCTCGGGCAGGAGGGAGAAACCGGAGTTTTGAGGGGCTATTGTAGGGGCAGAGACCCGAGACAGGATATTGGGCCATGGGCTTACCCTGGGACACTAAATTGTCTGAAGAGACGCCAGAGGTTATTAAGGGCCCAGCGTGGGGCCTCATATGTAAAAAACATTTGGAGGAATGTCCGAGGAAGAGATTCCTCTCAAATAGGGCTAGTGCGCCTCAAACCTGTATCTCGGCAGCTGGATGAACCTTCCCAAAAACTCAAGAGATGAGGACATGTCTTACGAGCCTGAAAGAAAGGGGGAAAAACCCAAAATTATCTAAGGAAAAGCTGCTACCACCACATTAAATTCACTAAAACCACTTTCTTGGCCGCATTTATGTGGAGAAGACATCTGAACAGTGAAGTTTTGGCTACTACAACTCACAGGGAACTAAGAAAGGTGCCTGATAGGACAGCTACTCAAGTGACATCTCAAATGATCGACAAGTATATGGTTAAGATGATCCAAAGGGCTCTATATAATGTAAAGAACCCTCTATAAGAGAAGGAGAGAGAAAAAAGACCAGAGAAAAGGACTGAAGTGATCTGAGATATCTTTGTAACCGCCTTCATTATTCAAGAAATGATAAATTAAACCTCCTCGAACCATTACCGGGGATAGACCTCTTTATTCAAACTTATATTTGTTTTACACTTTCAATCTTTAAATCCTTTTCAGCTGTTGCCATACTCCGTAAAGCCCAGTTCTTCTGCCCACTCTCTATAAATTTATTGTATTAGGTTTGTTAGGCCTGAGTCCACTTATACTTTAGGAATAGTGCTCAAACCCAGCCCCTACACTGTTTTAATAAATAATTGATTAAAAATGGAACAAAATTTGGTTATAAACTTGGTTGTAGCATAAGACTACAAATTTCTTTTTTTTTAAATTAACATTACTATATATTTTGAAATTTTAACCATTGAATTTCATGTTCTTTATACTCTTAACAAACATATCAAATTTTGTATCAATTAGATACTATTTGTCATATGATTCATAAACTTATTTTTTATGATTAATTTTAAACTACAAAATTAAACTTGAAATTTAAACAATTAATTGATGACATAACTATTGATATTTTATATTCTAGAAATTTTGCAAGTCTGGAGGATTTAAGAAGAAATGTAATCCATTGGTGAATTTGTCAAAATTCATATCCAATAAAAAATAAATATTAAGTAAACTTGTAACCTTAGGGTACAACTAAGTTTATATCCAAATTTTGACCTTTAAAATGTATTTTTTTAAGAATGGATGCTAGTTTTATTTTTCATAGTATATTTAGTTTTTAATTTTAGCATATTTTTCATTCTTGGATTCTAAATTTCTTTGGTTCATGCCTTGGCAGTTGGCCCCCTAATCTAAATTTATAAAGTTCAGGTTCCGTCCATGAATATCATCGATCAACGTCAAGTGGTAGTCTATCAATTTATGAAACCAAGAACTAAGCCAAAAATATATATTTGAAAGCGCAACCTAATAGAGAATAGGATTGTACATAAGTCGGCTCAGATCAAGTTTGGAGTTGACTTGACACTCGACCCAATTAAATCAAGTGAATGGGTCATGGACCCATTATCAACCTAATAGTCAGGTCAGATCGAGGTGGTTTGGGTTGTTGGTTAGGCGGATCTGGGCTGCAACTTTTGCTTAACTTTGGGCTTGTTGGGATTTCTTTTGGGTCTTTAGCCCAAAATAATGTGTTGGGAAATCTAGACCCCGAATTATTTTAATCAATTACTCAAGTTAATTAATTATTCAAATTATGCAGTGATCCAATTTTACATGTGATGGGTACATCCATATCACCAAAATTAAATGCAATGATAAATAAATTTGAACACATGCGATCAAGTCATGATGGAAAACCCTTGCTAGAAAAAACCAACGGGTGGTTTGAAGGTCACCACCAACTTGAAAGTCCACTATAATATAATGGAAGTTAATTACAACAATAAGGAATATACATGACCCCAAAGTTGCTACCTATACTAAAACTTACTGACACTACCCAGGTGTTGCTCCAACCCAGTTGGACTCTTCTACTTTGTGGATCTCTTTGATGCACGGATATTCAATTTGTGTATAACACCAAAACAATACTTAATTGTTGTAGGTTAACTTTGCAGCAACTTCACTTGGAACACCTCAATGATCTTCAATATGGTGCCAGAGACGATGCTTGGTACAAATTCCTTGATTTACAAAAGTCACAAAATTAATATCTCCTTATTCTCTTTTGGAACTCATAGGCTCAGCAGGTAGAGGTTAGGGTTTTCTCTCTAAATTCCCTTTGGTTTTCTGCCTCTACAGCCTTATAACAAGTTGTGCTTAATGGGCCTTTAATCATATCTAAAATCAAAGATAAAATTTGCAATAGATTTTTTATGTCCAACATAATGAAGACAGAAATGCAGAAATGTCATTGGTGTGTTCGATATGGACACACTAGGGGTTTTAAAGTGTCCATGTAAGTTCCAAGCCAAAAAAAAATAACCAACTTTTGATAGATCCTAGTATGATATACTCTGTCCTCAATGTTACAATCAAACCGTGCTCTAGCCACATTACAATGCTGAAACAAATGGTCTGCTGTCTCCTTTTCATTACGCAGACCTAAAGAGAGTATATTCCTATTAAATGCATTGCTGCAAGTTCTCCAGATAAACACCACTAGTTTGAAAGGCATTCTCAGTTTCTATAGGTTCCCCCCCCCCCCAAAAAAAAAAAGGTCTTCGGACTTCTGGAGTTTGGAGATAAGGTAGTTTTGCGCATTTTCATTTCATTCCAAACATTCTCTTAAGAATTAAGAACATATTCAATGTATTCTAAACCGAGGCTTTAGTTATTGTAATGCCCCCAAAAGCCCTATATTTTAAAACTCGTTTGTTATGATCACATACACTATCCTTTTACAAAGAACAAGATTTTTTTTTAAAACTAGTTTAGAGAGAAATTCCTTCATTTCCTTACACGCAGGGGCGTAACTATGTGTAAGGGTGGGGGGCCAAAATTTTGAAATTTTTTTAAATATATATATAATTATTTTAATGTTTTCAAAATTTAGTCTACAAAAATAAGAGTTGCCCCCCCCCCAAATATTTGATTTAGTCCAATGATGCTTTTAAAAAAAAAAATCGTCTAATAATTATAGACACATAACATTATTTTTCACAATTCTATTTTTTATTGTAAAATATGCTCTTATATTTGTTAAATATTTGATAAAGTTTGGCACCAAACATATTTGAATCTATATCTTTTTCAACTAGTTATATGACAATTAACAAGTTATTGACTCATTAAAAAAATAATGTCACTAAAACTACACATGAAATATCTCTTTAATTACTGCATAATGGGTTAGAGCAAGATAGCTTCAAATATGTTTGAAGCCTAACTTATTCCTCCAAGTTTTGGATCATTCATGTTTTTTAAAATTTCATTAGTTTAATTGAAAGATTTTTTACTTACTTTAGTATAAAATTTGATAATTTGTATCGAAAATGAAATTTTTTAAGAATTTCACCATAAAAATAGTAAAAATAAATTTTATTTTATGAAAGATCGCTACCAAACATAATTTTGATTGAAATTACTAAACTCTTTTTGTTGTTATTTGGTGTGTGTATATATATAACTTATCAAATAAAAAAGTGTGTGTATAAATTAAAAAAACGTGTGTATATGTATATGTGGAGGTTGTCTTGATAAATATATTAAAGTTGCAATTTGGCCCCCCCAAACAAAAATTCCTGGCTCCGCCCCTGCTTATACGGCATTTTAAATTATCATCCACATATGTTTCGAGTTACGGAACTTATTTAATAGTTATGACGTGTGCTATCAGGCATATTTCATTGTGTGACTTGCTTAAATTATTTAATTGATCTTATTATGCCATATGTGCAAATGATAATTTGATTTCCCTGTAGTCTTGTATATAATAGCAATTCCATGATTTCTTGTACTCTTGTAGAATAGCATTTCCAACATTTTAATTATCATTTTTCCCATCATCACTGGATGATCAAACCCTGTAAGTCACAGTCTTTAGCTACAAATTAACTTGTATTTCTTAAAACTCGAATAAGTTTCAATATAAATGGCCCAAGGAAAAAGGAATAAAGAAGTAAGAAAGACAGAGTAAATGACAGTAAAATTACATAGAAATATATCTATAAAACAGAAGTAGTTTCAATACAATGAAATCTAGCAATACAAGAACTGCTCGCACACATAACTTTACAGCAATAAATAATAATATTTCAAATAAACATACAACATAACATATCCATAGAAAACTAAACAGTATATAAATGCCTCCAATTATTCCATGCTATTGAAAGTGTGTCTGTCCTTTATACTGGTTTTCATGAGATGAACATAGATCAAGGGCTAGTAGTGCTAGTAGATGGTGGTGGTGAGAAGAATGGGATGGAAGGAATTGTAGTTGGAATAGTTGGGAGTGAGGGAATGTTTGGAAGTGGAGGCAAGTTAAACTGTGGGATTGATGGGATGGTGGGCAAGTTGGGAAGTGGAGGCCGCTGTGCAGGATTGGGCAGTGATGGCTGAGTGGTGGGCAATGGCAGTGTAGGCAAAGGTGGCAATGGTGTTGGTTTAGGCAAAGTAGGCACCACTGGCACTGTTGGTATAGAAGGTGTAGTGGTTTGTAAGAGATTGCGAGCTGCTAAGCTGAGGTTAATGCTGGATAATATGTTGAAAACGACAAAGAAAGCCAAGATGAACCACTTGCTAGATGCCATGATGGAAAAAGAAGTATTTCACTAGGTTTTGAAATGGGAAAGCAAGGAATTCTCTTTGGTTTTGATGGTAGAAACAAAGGCCATGCTTGGGGTATATATAGCTAGTTGGAATATGTCTAAAAGGGTTGTGTGTGATGTATGATGCAAGGTTGGTGATTGGTATTTGGTCTATGCCCTAATGAGCTTTCCTGTTGTTAGGTTATCTCCTTACCTATCTTGCATGGAAAAACAATGAAATGTTGACTATTGTTGTTGTTTCGTAATTTTGAGTATGTGTAATGCTAGTAATTCACAAAAGGGTTTGGTTTGGTTTTGGCTACCAAACCTTTTTTTTTTTTTTTTTTATCTATTTGGTTTGCTAATCTAATTAAGTTACGTGGAGGATTGTGAAGACAGTTTCTTTGTAAGCTCACCAATGCCAACCAATACATTCAATTATTTAATATCACAATCTCATCACATTTGGGGGGAAAAAGCGTTAGAATAGTAGTAAAACGATTATTATTAATATTATTTTTTGTTATTGTTATATATTATTAGTAAGTTTTTAAATAAATGATAGGCCCAACAGTATCACCACTCAAAGTCAAGTGATAGTCTATCAGTTTTTATGTCCAAGAACGTAGCCAAAAAAATATTCTTTGGAAGAGTAAGCGAAAGAGGTGAAAATAAAATGTGCATTAAGCTTGGGGATAATATAAGAGATAAGACTCTTCAATTAAGTGAAACAGTAGAAATAACATGATTACTCATAAAAAAAAATGAAGATATTAATCTTCCTAACATGTTATTTGTTTTATTAACTTCTACTTTTGAAAGGTTATATTTAGTTCGTAAAAAAAAAGTATATCACTTATTGTTAAATTGACTAAATATCTCTCTCTCTCTCTCTCTCTCATGTGTACACCAAAATGAAAGGATTATCCAATGATTTTAAGATCTTTAAACATAACTTCGTCAATATAGTATTACATATACTAATTATTATCTTATAATACGCGATATGAATCATATTAAAGAAAGAAAAAAATATATCATAAATGCATATCAAGCAGTACAGTGAGCAAGCTCATGAATTGTATGATATAGACATACGTATTAGTATATGAATCTTAACAAATTGGTTTTTTTTTTTTTTTCGAGGGAGTTAACAAATTGGTTAATTGAACATATTGTGCAATACATACACAAATGTATTTATATTGAACTTTTGCTAATATTTGAGGTTAATTTGATCAAACTCCAATAAGTTGTTAAGAGTTTTCAGGCTACTGAGCTGAGCTCAATAAAATAACACACACTTTCTCTCTCTCCAATTTTGGTGACACTTCAATTAATTTGAATCTTTTTCTCTTTCGGTATCTCTCAACCCCCGAACACCCCTGAGCCCCTCCATTTCCTTCTAATTAATCCACGGTTGGTAGCTCAAGAGTAACAATAACACAAGGCACTATTGATCCTAAGTAGTGGTTAGTGGGTTCTCTTTGATTAAAATTGATTTTTTTTTCCCTTTAACTTTGTCAACAATTTTTATTTACTATTTTGAAAAACTTAGAGACTCCATGTTGGATTGACGGTGTTAATAAGTACTATTTAAGTGCATTATCTATTAGAAGGGATATAATTAAGACCATGTGAATGTACTTACAAATTAATTTAGTTATATAAGCGTAATAGTTTTTTGGCAAGAAGAAAGTAATCATTTCATTAATTTAATCTATATCTATATCTATATATCTAAAAACTGAAGCGTAATATTTATAGTTGCTACACTCCTGTTGAGTCATACCAATGACCTCATCATCCACCCATTTTCAACATTCTCTCTCTTATTCTTTTTTTTTTCTTATTAATTTCCCAACTTATTTTTATACTTTCTTTTTATTTTCCCCTCCCTTTTACCTTTTTATCTCTCCACTATTATCTACCTTAATATCACTTTCCTCTATCCATTTATCTTCCTTTATTTTTTTACTTTTCTTATTCCCCTTCCCTTACTATAAATTTACAATTCTCTTTTTTATTCTATTCATAATTTTTTCACACACAAAATGTTTTCTCTCTCTCTCTCTCTCTCTCTCTCTCTCTCTCCACACACAAAAGGTTATTTCTCTCTCTTTCTTTCTCTCTTTTTTTTTTTTCATTTTTGGTAGATTTTTTTTATATTTTTCTTGCATCTCTACTTTAGATTGATGAATTTTTGTATTATTTGGAACTCTACTTTGGGTTGATGTGATTAAGTTTTGTATTTTTCAGTTGTTATCTTTTTTATTCTCTTTGGTTTCATAGATGTTATCATATTGCATTATAAATATAGTATATAAGAATATAATGTTATTTTATTACAAAACATGACTTGGATAATTTGGTGTTTATTACTATATTTTTTATTTTTACTTTTTTTCTTCTCATATTATTTTCTATAAATTTCTTATTATTCTCTCTCACATTTTCTCTTGAAAAAGTAGTTATTCTCTTTCTCTTGAATTTTTATTTTTTCTTGCAACTCTACTTTATATTGATGTATCATTGTGATTTTTAAAACTCTATTTTGGATTCATACGTTTTGGTGTTGTATTTTTTAGTTCCCCATCACAAGTACTCTCTCTCTCTCTCTCCAATAAAATTTAGATAATAAATTATACATATTCAGTATAAATTTGATATGAATTTTGATTATCATGATAATCTCTTTGAAGAGAATGAATGATTTGAATAATTTATTTGAAATAAAAATTATACATACATATATTCATACATATATGTCTATATTTATTTATTTTGCTTAAATATATAATCAATCTCATGCAATTCATCTAAAAGTAACAACATTAAAACAAATGAATAACTACCCTAAAAATTATATCTGTGTATTCATAGCCTTTATATTTAGAAATATTTTCACTTAAATTTAGCCATAGCAAAGTGAACTAAAATGCTACTTTAATGTGACTTGAAAAAAGCGTAGCAACAATAAATGCTATGCTTAAGATTTTAGATATTACGAGTTTGAGGCTTATATTTTTTTTAATAAATATTGATTTAGATTAGGTGCTTTTAACTCAAACATGTCTTTTCCCATTATGTAAGTGCACAAAAACATATCAAAATGAACCAAAGTGATCTGAATGGACCGAATTGGACCAAATGAAATTAAGTGGACCAAATTGACTGAATAGGAAAAAGATAGACCGAATAGGACCGAATAAGAATGAATGGACCGAAGTGGACAGAATGGACCGAACAGGACCAAATCGGACCGAATAGAACCGAATTGGACAAACTAGATTGAAGTGGACCGAATAGGACCATTGTCGACTGAATAGGACCGAAGTGGAGAGAATGGACTGAATAACTAAAGTGGATAAAATGAGCCAAATAGGAGCAAAGTAACCGAATGGCACAAATTGGACTGAAGTAGAGCAAAGTAGACAGAATGGACCGAATAGGACCAATATGAACCAAATAGAACCAAAGTAGATAGAATGGACCGAATAGGACGAAAGTGCACAGAATAGACCGAATAGGACCGAAGGAACAGAAAAGGACCAATGTGGACCGAATAAAGCCAATGTGGACTGAATAGACCGACTTGGACCGAAATGGACTGAATAAGATCTAATAGACCGAATTGGACCGAATAGAACTTTAGTGGACAGAATGGACTAAATAGGACCAAATAGACCGAATAGGACTAAATTGGATCGAAGAGAACAAAATGGACCGAAAAAAACCAATGTAGACCCAATAAGACTTTTGAATATTTATCATTTATATTGCATTTTTAGAGCTCATATTTCTAATTTCTAATGTCTATTTTAATATTTTCTTTGTATTTTTTAACTCAAAACAAAAGAGTTTAGTCCAAATATAATAAAATTTCATATTTTTCAACCCAAAAATTTAGAAAAAAAAAATGAATTTTTGAGATAAAATTGAAAAGAAAACTTACAAAAAGAATCAATTAATGCTCATTTAGTCTAAAATGGACCGAAGGGTGATCGAAATTGACTGAGTGGACCGAATTAGACCGAGTAGACCAAATTGGACCAAAATAGACCTAATCGGACCAAATAGGACCAAAGTAGACTTAATTAAACTGAATAGAAATTGTTTAATTTTTAGAGAGAACAAATTACCTTCAAAAAATTTTAGAGAAAAAAATTATACATTATATTACAATACAAAATAATTATTTATTCTCACGCATCGTGTAGGTTTTTGCATCTAGTTATTATAATAGATGAATATAACTAAATGTGTGTTTTCATATACCTATCATATAGTATAGTGTTAATTTTGATTAAATTGATCTATAGTAGTTTGATTAATGTCTCAAGAATTTGTAAGGCATGAGGTTTACGCAAGTTCCAATATCAAATACTAGCTTGTGGGTTTGGAAGAACATAATACGACTCGGGCACGGCCTCGCCGCCCACTGCTCCAGTGTGAGGTGTTCAATTGTGGTCAGTTACGTCGAAACAGGTTTCAGGTGGTCAGGCACTGGCACGTCGAAAATGGGGAAAAAGGGCACAGCGCTTTACAACATTGTCACAATCACATGTGATTGCCACATTACTCAATTACTCTAACATCGAGACAATTTTAATCCAACACAACATCTCTGTCACTTAAAATTCTGTTGTAAAAATATCGGGGTCACAAGGCATTATTATCTTTTTCTAGTAAGGTGGAATGGATTTATGGTAATAATGGATTTCGGCAAATGCCATTGCCACAAATCCATCTCCACCTTTTTTTTTTTTTTTTTTTAAGAAAAGATATGCACACCATTTTACAATATTTTTACAACAAATTTTGCTTAATAAATGTTATCATGGGATTAAAAATTAATCTCGCCATAAATTCAAATTTGAACTAATAATAATCCATCACACGCGATTTGTCAGGAAATGTCAGGAAAATATCAGAATGCACACTTTTTTAACTCCACTTTTTTCCCCATTTTCTGGCAGAATGCCATTGCCACAATTGCCAAATTTTTTTTTCCTATTTCGCAATGGCATTGCCAATAATTAATTTTACTTTGGGCACACACCTCACACTCCACCCGGCAATAGAATTATGCAGGAATTTCGGTATTCACATTACCAAATTCAAAATTTTCTCCCACTTTTTCATTCTCTCTCGCATTTTTGTTGAATTTTTCCGGCAACACCGTCGAAATTCACTTCTTCCTCATATCCCTAAATAAGTTCGAACAGTACCCTATAACGCAGAATAAAGCTTCCGACCTTTGCAATATTCACCCAAAAGACTCATCATATAGTATAGTGTTAATTTTGATTAAATTGATCTATAGTAGTTTGATTAATGTCTCAAGAATTTGTAAGGCATGAGGTTTACGCAAGTTCCAATATCAAATACTAGCTTGTGGGTTTGGAAGAACATAAGTAGTAGTTTGATTAATGTCTCAAGTACCTGTAAGGCATGAGGTTTATGCAAGTTCCAATATCAAATACTAGCTTGTGGGTTTGGAAGAACATAAGTAGGAGCTGATCACTCATCAAAAAGGGGCAACTGCAATTGATGTTGCTCTTGATTTCGGTTCTAACTTTGCCATTTGTGAATGTGATTCGACTATTGTTGTTATGTTGTCTATCCATTTTGGTTCTATCTTAGCAACTTATTTAACTGAAACTGAAAACTTTTTACTGAAAGTGTAGAAAATATTATTAAAAGTTAGCTAAATAGTACAATAGTACACATGAATAGTACCAAAAAATGTAATGAAACCCATGAATAATACAAAAAAAAATTAAAAACTCAAATAAGCTGAAGCTTATAACTCATCCCAAACAGGCTCTTAGTATTGTAAATGATATCAAAACTCCTCTCTAAAATTTTTGTTTTTTTTTTTTGAGGAACAACTCCTCTCTAATTTTGTTGGCTTGGACTTCGTCCATGTTTTGGTCAATAGTGTGGCTGCTTGGGCCATGTCCTCTTGTACTGATGGGCCAATTTGCCTACCTTCTCTACCCTCCTCTGTTTTGGAGTTAGCAGAGAGAGATGGACCTGGCCTTTTGGGTGTTTTTGTGAAATAAAAATGACTTAAGAAAAACACAAAACAAAAGGCCAGTAACGTTCATTTGGGTTTGGCATAGCAGCCGTGCCACCCACCACGGTTCCAATTCATCTTGTAACCTAAACAGACAGGGAGTTTACATATTACTATTTGTGTTTGTTTGATGAGTCAAGGCAAGTGAAAAGGATTCACCTGCAAGACCATACAGGACTACACTACATTATTGGTTAAATACTATTAGAACATTACTTTCATATGGGCTAAAAATCATTGATACTGCTTTTATTAATACAGTAATCACAACAGGCTCCGTCAATAGTTGTGAAAAAGAGTCTTGAAATTTTATATTGAAGCACTATCAAAACTAGAACTGAATGTCTGAGATTTAAAATTGAAGCATTATCATAGATATTTACAGGGTTGAGAACTTTCAGTCTAAAATCTAGGGGAATCGGTGGAGTTAAGAGCTCTTCATACCATATTTACAAAGTCAAAATCTTTGCAAGTTTCGAACCTAGATGATGAAATGGAGTTGATGCTCCAGAAAGAATTAGCTATTGGTATTTACTTATTGTACTTCCGATATCATGCCCACATTGAGGGTTTCGATATCGAATAAATGCTGCAAATCTTACATGACTTTGAGAATTAATTGTCTGGAAGAATATACCCACCGCCAAATGCCAATGGTATTCTCTTTTGATTGGTATCTTACCATTTATTCTATACGGGGAACCCAAATCCTTCGGACGGGTTGAATCAGATGATGGTGAGAATAAATGTAATGACAAGAAAGAACCTTTTAAGTGAACTTTAGCGGAACAGTATCTCGCCATGAGTTACCCAGTGTGCAAAATTTTCGGAAAATCCAGCAGAGACATCATCATTCATGATCTCCATTCCCGACTGCTCCCTTTCCTAAAGAAGTACCAATGGAATTGATTATCTGTTTCAAGGCATGGGGAGAATTTCTCCTATAAATTCTTCCTTAATACATTCAAAATATACATCATTTCATAAAGATGCCAGCAGCAAAATAATAAATACTGACCTTCATGCTACTTCTAGACTCACTTGCAGATGTGGTTGTGTCAATCTTTAGCCCATCCGCAAAATTTTCCGATGAAAGGCTGGTCATAGACCTGCAGCCAAATAAACCAGTGGTCAGTTGCCAATGATCTCTTAAATCAAACCACTCCCTTGTTTAAGAAAAAGGTGGATGGTGAATTCGTAGGTTTCAGACCTATTGGATGCTTGTGTAACTTACCAATAAAATGAAATTAAATTAAATTATAATTAAAAAAGAAGAAGTGGTCAGTAATCAGACTATAACAGCTGAACAATCTTGTCTTGCAACTACCCAACTTAAGCCCTATGGTGAGGCAGAGAATATATAAGACTAGGGTCCACCTAATAGACTACCACAGAGAGTTTAGCATTATCAGACTCTACCCCAAATAAAAGCAAATTTCTCATCTTTACGAACTTCATTCTCATAAAGATTCCAAATTCAAGAAATTGGTTCAGATGAGGATATAAAGTCGAATGATCTTACTTTCCAGATCACCACCAAAATCATTGGCCTTTGGTTATCCAAAAGAAGTGCACAGTATTGGCATTAGCCTCACCCCATGGGGATGGGTGGGGGTAGACTTTTATATTCTTCATGCTTCAACAAACGGCATCCTCTTCCTCCAGTCACCACCAAATTGCAGCATGATGAGTTGACTTGAATTCTAAGTGGACATAATGTCTCCCCCAAAAAATAGTCTTAGGTGAGGGACATCATGTGCCACAGGAACAAGATGAACAGAGCAAGAGATTTTTCTTTTCTTACATTGTAATATCAAAATAAAGCTTTAGCTTCTTAATTTTTCACTTCAAGGTCAATCCAATGGCTATAACAAATGTGCATATGAGAAGCCAACAATGATATATATTTGATCTTCACATCCTTTTGACATAGTGTAAGGCATAATAGATTCATGAGAACTACCTTTCATATGTTTCTTCTTCACAAGAATTTCCAGACGAAGAAAGCCAGTCCACATCAAGAAAATTTGAGCATATACATGCATCCCCATGGTCGTCATAACAAATGTGATTGCTTTCAGAACATTGGTCCTCTAGCATATCTCTAAAGAGCTGCCTGCGAGACATTGAAGGAGTAAACCTACAAAAGACAATCAAAACGTATGAGAAGAAATTTAGATGAAGGCCCATAGGAACAAAAGAAAGAGAGAGAAACAAAAAATCTAAATATTCTACTAAAAATTACATGCATGCAACCTTTTTACTTCATCTTACTAAGGATGATATAATACTTGAAATAAAGAAACAAGAGTACTGGAGGAAGACTGAATGAAAAGCGGAAAAGTTCAGGAATTGAAACCTAAATTTATTAAAGCAAGTTCTCGAGGCAGAGAATACAGAAAATGTAAATGATCAGACCTGCAATAAGATATATCACTTTCACAAGTTGAGATCTCTGGCGTGGACTCTGAAATACCTGCGTTACCTCCTTGCCCTTTTTCAGACAAAGGCTCGTTATTTCCAATGTCTGTGTCCACCACAGGTGAGTCAACAATATTTCCATCTGATAGTGATCTTTTAATAAATGACCTACAATTAAAAAAATCATAATAATAATAAGCTATTTGTAGAAGCAGCCACATTGTTTTCCCTAAATGAACTTTAATCATCAAAAGGACAGAAGCTGTGAATTTATTTCCCATTCCCCCATCCCAAAAAAATCAGAATAGCACTCCTTCCCATAATATCATCAAAGTGGAGACAAGTGATCTATCTAACCCACTCCAAATCTCACAAAAAACTCTTTAAGTTGATAACACAATAAGATTTTGGGTTTCATCTAAAGAGGGGAAAACCCCTTTTTTGTTTAGTGTTTCTCCAACAGTCATATAAGACTAAGACAAAAAGGAATATAACACACAAACCAATGTACACACCCTTTTGATTCTCAATAAGTGAAAAAGAAGAAAATCCAGAAGAAAATTGTGCGATTTTATACACTGTTAAATTTAGAACTTGAACCAACAAAGAGCAATGGCAAGAAAGATGATCAAAACTTCTGCAAATGAAGTGTAACAAGAAAGTCTGCAAATGTGAAACATAGAGTCACGCCAAAGCTAGACAAAGCTCTAACTTTAGAAAGAAAAGCACTTGTGAGAAACATATATGAACTATCATTAAAAAATACTTGAAATCAATAAAGATAACTGTAATAAATAAACAACGGTAAACACGCTTCTCATGAATTTTCCATACTTCCTGAAAGAATATCTGGAAAGGTTAGCAATATTAAAACATTATTCTTGCACTTCCAAACATTTCCCCAACAATTGCAAAACCTTTTCTATTCTTCCCACTAAAGATACCAGTTCAGATTACATGGACAAAATCCCATATTGAAAGAAATTTCTGAGTTAGAAGAATATTGAACAGACACATTCTCCCTTCTTTAGTAAAAAGTATTTTAATTTTTTCTGTTCAACAGCAATACAAATTCTCTCCCAAAAGTTTCATCAATTTGGAAGGACTGAAAAGAAAGAACAAAAATTATACCTAATATTCTCATCGGCAAAATTAGGGCTACGCCTCCCAACATTGTAATGCTGGTCTGAATCCAGTTCCCACAGCTCTGCTTTACCTGGTTGTGGCTGGAAGTAACCCAGGAACCTGTACAACCATTAAGTCAAATTGTATGTTAAAACTCTAAGCCAATTCTAACTAATGAAGTGGATTACTTGACTTACACATTAATGGCATTCTGCTTCTCAGGATCCATACAGGTATTACTGTAAAACCGTTGTAAGGTTCTAAAGAACTCCTGCGACTGAGTTGCTGCTTTCCACTGGCCTCGTCTCTCGGAAAATATCTATTAAGCATAACCATTGCAAAATTATTGAGTGACAAGATACTGAAATTTAATTAGGAATTAAAATAGTTTCTAGCTTGAATAAAACAGATAAGAATCAATTGCAATGCTATAGACCATTGAGTAGGGGCAGCTTCTAAGAGAATGAGAGGTTTTAGATGACCTATTTAAAAATCTGAAACTAGATATTGTCAAGCCAAGGGTATGGGAACATGGTTAAGAAGGCATGAACAAATTGGTCACTTGAAGTTTGAAACTAATGGACAGGCTAAAATCTATTAAAAAAAAAATCGAAATATTTAATGAAGACTTTGATCAAGAATTGTCACAAGGTGAGGGACAAGGGTAATGACAACAAAGAAACAACTTTTAGCTTCACTTGCTGTCTGGCTTAAAAGGACATACAAGAAATTGTAGTCCTTAATTTTTAGTTTGTTTGATTACATTCATCACACTATGTTTTAAATCGTAATGGATCCAATATTGATTTAAAATTTTCCAAACACCAAAATTTAGAAGGATCACCTTATTATGTGCTGCAGAACCACCATATTGCAATGCAAGTGTGTCACCCATAGTTTCATAAACTCGCATTAATTCCTCTGCCAGAGGGTTATCTAGATCAATATTTGGGGAATCTAAAAATCCTAAAGCATGCAACTGACGTCCGAGGGCAACTAGCCCATAGGCATATTGTGCAACATTTGTGCGATCTAAACAGTCTATGCAATTGGTTCTTAGAACTCCTTTTTGAAACATTGGGTGTTTGACATGATAGTCTCCACTTGCATCATTACTACCACTACTATTGCTGACTTCTTTCTCCGGGTTATCAGAATCTTCATTCCTGCTGGAAAAGTTCTCCAGAGAGCAGTCCCCACTATTACTTTTCCTGCATAAAAAATGGAATTGTCAGCCATGTGATTGACTAGGAAGTATCTTTCATCAGGAGTAATAACAAATCCTAAGCAATGAAGCCTCAAAAAGAATGTCCCAGAACAAGCTATGGTATTTTATATAGTAAGCCGATCCTATACATGCACATAGGAACATATTTATTCAATTAGATGAACCACAGGTAAACCATAAAGAAAATTCTCTGAACAAACCCCAAATACTTTTTTGAATATGAGCATGTGAAAACCGTATAAATGTATGAAGAAATGGGCCAAAATGGAATTCTATTTATCTTCTAGATTGTACTATTACAGAAAATTAAACTTATGCATGGGGATTGAGGAAAGTTATTAACATTCAATCCATAAAGTAGTTAGAGACAGAAATTCAGGCACATCAATTCATGATATTTGAATTATAAAAATAAATGACGAATAATTTCAGTAAGTAGCATCCATTGTCGAAACTTACTCAAAACAGGAACAATTCAATAATCCCTCTAGCCTTAAATTTGGTGTTATTTGACAATAGAAGATGCCGGTTATGTTCAAAGCATATGCAGCCACTTTTCCTAGCTGAGTCAACACATTGGTAGCTTTGCTGCAAATAAACAGGCTCTATTCATGTCAATCATGCCTTTATATATATATATATAGACACAAGTATTCACATTAATCATGCCTTAAAAGACTAGAAAACTAAAAGTTTTTATACAAGCATGCAAAAGCCAAAGCACCTTGTAGAGTGTCTATGTAGATCCCAGTGAAGAAACCTAAGGCGATTCTCAACACTTAAATCTTTATTAATAAATCTGATAGCATTTGCAAACTCAGCACGAAGAACAGTTTCTCGAGGTTTCCTCTCACGTGTCTATTGATCACCAACCATTACAACCACCAAAAAAAAAAAAATTTTAATAAATAAATAAATAAAACCAAGAAAATAGTTTAAGAGAACACACATCAAAGTTCACTAAACTTCAGATACAAGACCCAAAGCAATAGCATGGACAGAATTCATTTCTCAATAAATGCAGAAAGGCCTACCTTAATTAAATTCAATATAAGTATGGGATTTCCATATCTCTTGGCAAGATTTTCAAAATGAAGTCTTGTGGCTTCATAATTAGGGTCCTTCCTCGATACTAAAAAAAAAAAAGATATCAGCAAAATATAAACTGAACAAAAAAAGCTACAATGAGAATAAAGTGTGCCCAAGTCATACATATAATGTCAGGTTTGATATTCAATCGAGAAGTTTCCTGGGACCAGAAAAGGGGTATCGATCCCCGGTTCTGCACAACAGAACTTATTTGCCTAGAGTATCCTTCTGGAGAATCTTCATAAACAATCTGTTCTGTCTCAACATCATTAGCTACTCTACCCTTCTCATTGACACCTCGTTTTAAATATCTGCACCAGAAGATAGAGAGACAAAGTGAGAGTCATGTCTAGAGAGGAAAGTTTATTTACCGAATAGGAAGCAAAAGATCTGCAGTGTGATCATCTTCAGTGTCGTACTATAAAAATTGCAACATCCAGAAGGAGCAAAGATCAGAAGTTAAGAGTCTTTAAGTCAATTTGAAATCATGAAGAAGCAGTTATAAAGGGTCATGTGGCCTGTGTAGACCACTATAAGGTGCATAGATATGAAAAGAGGTTATAAGCCAGGTATACCACATGTAATATCAAAAGAGTGCAACTTAAGCAAATAACTATGAAGCATGTTTGAGCAGTCCCCAAACCTGGTGCCAGCATAATGACGTGATCGTCTAGCAATTAGGGTCAAGTTGAAGTCCCTACCAGATACAGAAAGTTTGACCTGAAAAATCAAAGCATGAAATAGTTAAATAATATCAAACTTTTCAATGTTTTTGTTCTAGTACATAATAATATGTATACATCTAGGAAAAATAATTGTGAAGGTTGCAAGCCTGCATGAATCACCAAACTTTCCAAGTTTTGTCACAAGTAGGCTGCTTCAATCAAGAAGAAAAACAAAATATTCCAAACTAAATATTGAAAAACTACATATTCTCCCAACTTAAGAAACATCTAACATGCTAATAACCTTAAAGCTACCTAACTAAACGCAGATTCTTAACCAAGTCATTCTCACTCTAAATATATACATTAAGAAATGGACTACATAAAGAAGATATCAAGTAAGAAATTAATAAAACCAAATGACAAAATATGAGAAGCCGGGGACTTAAAGTTTCCTAGAAGTTCCATTCTGGCTGCATCCTACATGGTGGTGGCTCAGTAAAGTTATAAAGACAAAGAAAACCTATATAAATTAATCAAGGTCCACATTCCATACCTGTTTAAAGAAGCCATACACTAAGGCAACGGTCCAAAGAGTATTTTTGAGGTTATTTCGGATTCCACGAGTTAAGTACTCATTCCATACAAACATTGTTTCATAAAGTAATTCTTCTGCCTTATTATCACATAAGTTCTTTTGAAGACTACGCATGACATGGTAGGAGTAGCTGAAAATGAAGTCCTTCGTCAGATCCACTGTGCATAGGAGCTTCTTGTATCTATGTCCACCAGGAAAAGAAATGCAACAAATATCAATATACATCATTACATCTAATAATATGAACATAAGAGGAAATAATGTCAATGAAGCAACCAGAAATAATTATATATAAAAAATAAAAAATATATATAAAACATAAAGGAAAGAAAGTGATTATCCCCACAAAACCCTGATGATACCTTGTCTCATTCAACATGTTATATTTACATCACAACAGCAATGAAGTTTTGCCCCTGTGAATTAGCAGGAAACGAACCAGCAATAACCTCTATGGAAAATTATAAATGAAGAAGGATCCAACAATAACATTCAACACTATTTAATTTTAAAAAGTATGGAAGATGCGTCATTTGTCACAATATAAGAAGACAAACCACACACTAACAGAGGAACACAAGACAAGTTTGAATCGAGGAAGCTCACATCATTGATTTCAAACTGCAGGGTGAATACAAGGGTAGTACAGAGATTGCCTCAAAAATGTAGAAGTTGCCTACTATTAAAAGATGAAACCTAACAAGAATACTTTCCCCCAGAAAGAATTAATTGAAACTAAGATAAAAGAACAACACAATAACAAAATCCTCATTCAAGTACATATGGACAATCTATAATTCTGATTGCTACTCTCTTAGGTCTCCTTAGAAGTACTAAGGACATATTACATTTACATGCAAAATGGACAAAAGACCTGTTCTCGTTCTTAGAATTAGCCATTTCGGTCCGCACAGTAGAATTTGGAATTGGAATTATCTCGCTCTTGGCAATGGAATAAATTGCGTGCCCACATATTGCACCGATCTTTCTTCTTTTTGTAATAAGCAGCATGTAATAAGGTCCTAAAAATTTGATGAACCCTATAATCAAAAGAAAACACCATGAGTTCTCAAATACAGACAGACACTGAACAAATGTTTTTCTTATTAAATGAGAAAGATATAACATACCAATGATTCCATAACAAGTGGTGACAAATTTAAGTCCACCCGTACACTTGTTTCCTTCGTGAATCCTCCTTAGCAAGTCATAGCATTCAATTTCTGAGTATGTTGTAGGGTCTTCAAGAATGTTTAACTCAGAAAGCTCCAATCTGTCAATCTTTAGCACCCGCCAAAAAGTCCTGTTCTTATCTCTTCCAATCATATAAAATTTCTGTTGCATATAGAACGCATATCAATATTGCATTATTATAGTTTGATAAGAAAAACATCAACTGGCATAGCTGCATAGATAGATCACTTTATACAAAGAAACAAATAAAGAACAAAACTTTTGAAAACCATTCTACAAGCTATGTATGCCCAAATTCATGATCAAGCATTTTAACAAATCCATGTCAATATTTTAAATTCACAACAGTGTCATTGCTATATATCTCTGCAAGTTTCCAGTAAAACAACACATGATATGAACTCCAAAACATCAAATACCAAAACGCATTAATTAGCAAGCTAAAATGTAAAACAAAACAGGAGGCAGACAACAATCAAACATGAACTTGGACTAAAACACAATAAGTGTCAATTGTATAAATCAAACCCCCTTCCCCTCCAAACAAAAAAAAAATTGAATCACTTCCAAAATATTCCTCATTAAACTCAAAATCCAAATCTACACACCATTCCAAATCATGCTCAAATGCCAACCTCTCATCAGAGGTCACTAAACCAAAATTCTTTCAATAATTATTACCTACACAAATCCAATCACACAATTAAACAACAGTTATAACAAATCTCAGCAAACAATTCAAATTCAAGTCTAGTGAAGCAAAAATATCCAAAAAAAAAAACCAAAACTACCAAATCCAGAAGGAAAAAATTCAAATATGAACACCAATTTGACCAACTAAGCAGTAGAAAACAAATCAAACATATATGTATTATATATACCGAGCGGGTCTCGTAGAGTCTGAACTTCTGCAAGTAGCAAGAGTTGGAGTCTGGTTCTCCTGCAATCCATTGATGGAGCTCTTTCTCTTTCACTGAAGCCATGATCTGGATCCCCCGAGCCTAAAAAAGCTGGGGTCTTTCACTCTCTAATCTCAAAAACACACACAAACAACAACAACAAAAAACAGAAATGACCCAGAACAACAAATACAGAAAAACACAAGAAACAATAACAAAAACAAGTCCTTCACTTCCAAAAGGAACAAACTTTATCAACACAAGATTCAATCTTAGTTCTTACAACGTATACATATACAATGAGACAACAGACCAAATAAAAAACAAAACAAAGTTATTGAAGCAAAGTTATTGAAATCTAAGCTGAGAGAGAAAGAGAGGAAGTCTTTTCTAGATTGTGAAGAAGGCACAGAGAGAGAAAGAAAGAAAAGCAAAGCCACAGAGCTGCGGTGACTGCATCCACACAAAATAAAAAATAAAAATATATATCTCATTTTCTTTTCAACATTTATATATATATATTGTGTCCAAAAAAAACATATATATTATATATTTTGTTTGACCTGATCTATGATTTTTTTTTTTTTTTTTTTTTAGTTATTATATTTAAGTAAAAATATAAACCAAAAAAAATAAAATGTAATTTTTTAAGTGTAACAAATTAAATCTTATACTTAAATTGTGTTAATTTAAATTCTACTCTATTTTTTTCATGTGAAAATCAAAATCATCAGTCCCATTTTGTTAAACTCTACAAAAATATCACAATTTTGTTTTTTGAAAGCAAAGGTCGTTTTTTTCTGTTGAACTCTAAAACAGATAACCGTAAAATATCACAATTGTTGCCTTTTTTTGGTAAAGTTTTCTTATCTCCTACTAAATGTAAGGAAATGAAATAATAGGTTATACAGGTTAAATAAAATGGCATTCTTTTGTGTACATTTGTGTTAGATTTATGGCGTATAACTTAATGGAATGGAATGAGATTTTTTGTTGTCATAATAATATAAAGTGTAAGGTTTCAATTTTGTGTTTGTTTCCACTTTTATGAGGGTAATAGTAATACTGCTAGTTGCCACGAGTTTTGTAGCAAAATTAGCATCTTCTCATGCGTAAAGTGCTTTGGGGGTTTAGAGGGAAAATGATTCAAACTGCAAGATTAGCAATATATTGTAATTATCTCTTTAAAAAATAGTAATACTGCTCGTCAATGAGTTTAGATGTGCTACTAAATGAATTATCATTTCATGTTCTCAACTCGAAACAATTCAATTCAAACTATTATATAGGGTTTAAGCAACTTAACTTGTTGAGTCTCTTACTCTTGAATCTCTTACTCTTGAATAGGATATAAAGGTTCGAAACTCGCATACACTAAAAATATACACATCGGTGTCCCAACCTGATGATAAAGAGTAATTATCATAAAACGGAAATCATAACTTTAAATCTAAAAAACTATCAAATTATTTTTAAAAAAAATAACAATTTAGTTATTTTTTTCATCGACTTTAAATATATATATAGTGTTATGTTATTTAAATTATTTATAACTCGATTTTATACTATTTTATTTGAGATTTATTTAGACTTTATATATTTAAATTCTGGAAAAAAAAACTATATATATACATATAGAGAGAGAGAGATGTGAAAAATTGTACATTACTAAATGTGGTGAAAATTAATGTTCTTTGTAAGGAATATAGTCTTCTCAAAAAAAAAAAAAAAAATACTATATTCCTTCAAGATAAATATAACAAATTCTAAACTAATAAATGCATGAAACACTATATAGGTAAGGTAATAAACTTTTGTAATTTGTATAATGCATGTATGGGACGAGATTATTAGTATTTTTTTTTTTTTTTTTTTGAGAAGAAGATTATTAGTAATTAGTGATACATATATATTAACAATAATCACATTATTTGGTACAAATGAATATACTTTGGAGTGTCAAGAGCCTGGTAGGTATGTGAATGTGATATTTATAGTCTTTTAACTATGGTTTGAATCTCCTCTCTATTGTTGTAATTATAAAAATAAAAATAAAAATAAAACAACCTTTGGAGTCTTTGAAATGTAAACAACTTATTAAAAATTTTTTTTTAATGGGAGAACAACTTATTAACTTTGACAAATGATGTGTATAAGAATGGCACTCTCCAATGTTTAATTATTATTCTTCTATTGCTTACCAAAAAAAAAATTATTATTATTCTTCTATAAAAAAATGCACTTAATATAGTGAATACTACCATACAAGCATGGTTAAAGTGGACCGAGAGTAACTCAGTTGAATTCTGAGTTGACTCGGGTTCTGTATTATTGTTGAGGGGTTCTCTCCTCTTTTTGTTGGAGGGAATTTTGTCTTTTTGACTCTTTTTTTTTTTTTTTAATTCCACTATTATGGTGGGGGCCTATTTTCGTTTATCATTCATTTCTAATGGGGAATATATTATTAAATTGGAAACAAAATATTGATATGATCCTATCGTGAATGAGAATATACTAATATACCTTATGCTGCTCATCTTGATTGGAAGAACATCTCATATATTTTAATTAATTATAAATTAGTAGAGATTATTATGCTGGAATTCTATACTCCACCATCACAAGAATATGGACCTTTTTTATAATTTGGGGGCTAATGGGTTGAAATAAAAAAAATTTGTACAATAATTTGGAGAAATTATTTAATTATTCAAAACGACCAGATAAGTAGTATCTAGTGGTCCTCCCATCCAATAAAAAAGAGCTATGTGTATTACACTTCATTTGTTTCAAAGTAAAATATTTTTACTTTGAAAAAATTTTATCAAAAACATTTACATTTTACGGTGTTTGGTTCTGCACTTGAAAATGCTCAATAAATTATTTTCAAGTGTCGAATTGTTGTTCAATCCCTAACTACAGTACCGAGAAAAGAGAAGTTGATTCAAAATTTAAGTTCGACGTCGTTTTTTTGTTTCACGATTACCTTCCCGAGAGATTAAATTGTGTTACCAGTGCCTACCGCACTTGATCATAAGACCCATTTCCTTGGGCCACTCGTTGATGATGAGCGGAGGCGAAGATAGGTGGTGCCGTTGATGGTGCTTTCCATGGTCTAGCTTGTGAGAGAAATGTTGAGAGGGAGACTGAGAAAGTGCTAGTTTGGTCTGTGAGAGAGGTGTTAGGCGTGGAGAAATGTAAAATATTTTACTGAAAATTCAAGCGTAAAACATTTTACGCATTTTTGCCTTAGGTTTTACATTTGTCTGAAAAAATTTATCTTTGACCAATCATTTTACAGCATAACAAACATGATAAAATGTGTAAAATATTTTACGGCGAAAAAAACAAAGAATTAATTTAACAAATCAAATACTACTCAAACAACAAGTAAAAAAGAAAACGGCCAAATACCCCCACTACCAACCAATCAAAACAACCCTCCACTGGCAAACGGCGACCACCGACAATAGCTTTCGACCTCATTGCTACTGTCAGTGACAACAGTCTTTGACTCACCACTTATTGTCCGTTTGGATTGAGGGAGAGAAAGGGGGAGTAAAGTAGAGTAAATAAGAATTGGCTAAAAATTAGCCTATTTTCAGCCAACTCTACTCTACTCCTTTCCACACTCTCTCTCTCTCTCCTCTCCATCCAAACAAGCCCTTAGTAGAGTAGTTCTAGCAACGATCGTCGTTATTCTAGTTGCCATTGCTCTAGTAGCGGACTTTCTCTCTCTTCCTTCTTTTAAATCAATATTTGTTCTAAATTTTGCACTCCAAATCCAAAAGTTCTTTGATTGTTTTGTCATGTATGATGCATCTTCTTTTCAGATACTTTTGAACGGAGTTCAACTCTTAGATTTTGATTATAATGTAAATTGTGTCATCAGTTGCTCAATTATGAGGTTTTTCTTTTCTTTTTTTGGTTTAATAATTTTGAAAGTAGTTGACGGTGGTCACTGTTTGCCTGTGTATGGGTTGCTGTGAGTGGTTAGTAGTGAGGGTATTTTAGATTTTAGTGTTTTTCTTTTTTGTTTATTGTGTAACTAGGATTGGACTAATTAAATTAATACATGGCTGTTTTTATTGGATGGGAGAACAACTAAACATTGCTTATTTGATTCTCAAAATAAAAAAATAAAAAAAAGCGTTGCTTATTTGGTTCTCCAAGGGGACTTAATAATTTCTTGATAATTTGTCATAGGTAAGTAGATGCACACCCTTCATTAAGGTTGTTCTGTTTATTATGCCTTTTTTCCCCTTTTAAAAGTTGTAGAACATATATTTTCTGGAACTTGGAATTAAAGGTGATTTATGAACTCAATTTTGTATTTTTTTTTCAAGTTCTTATTTATTAATTTTGAAATAAATGGATTAAATTTTGTTATATCATATTTTAATAACTTCTTAGCGCAGTTATTCTTAAAAACTTTAAAGGGTTCTAGTCCACATAAGCGCCACAATTTTTTATAAATTGATATTAATTTAATAATCCACAAAAAAAAATTTCAATAAATTTAGCTATTCACCTATTTGGTGGCGTGAAACTTTGAAGATAGAAAATGGTCTTAATCTTCATGTTAATCAAGAAATAGCAATAAGATATCAACCTCTTATCAACAATTGAAAATTACACATGTCAACGTTGTTGATTAATTGAATTGAAAAATATAGTGTCTCTTTCTTGCAAAACTACTACATGTCTTAATATGCTAAGTGGCAGCACTACTAATGCACCTGATACTATTTTTTATATATATTCTTTTATTAATATATATGACATAATATTTAACAAATTAGTGGTATGGTAAATTGTATTTGTAACTAATAAAAAAATCATTATGTAATTCCATAGTCTCTTTAATATCACCATGTTAAATCATTGCTGTGAGCCTATGACCTTTTTTATTTCCTTTGCTTTGTGCAATAAATGGGCATAATAATTAGTCATGCAGTTTTTGTACCAGCGTGTGGTGTTAAGTTCCATTTTCCCCCTTCTCTCTGAGTATCAAAAAAAAATAGTCATGCTAATTAGCCAAATTGTTTTTACAACTCCATAGAAATCAACATGTATTATTCTAAGGTTCCTCAATATTGCCATGTGTACATCATCACGCATGATCCTTTAATTAGATGATGACTCCTTAAACGAGATAGAATTAAGAATTTTAGATAATACATTCTTGTATAATTAAAGACATAATGTTATATTTTGGTTTTTTTAAGCTATTTATAGTGTAATGTTTATATTTTTCTCTTTTGACAATGTAAATGCATACAGGCAATTCATTGACTTTGTCAACAATCAAGGTCTTTCAATTTCCATTCAATATGGTATATTGAAGACACTAAAAGTTCCATCATCTTTTTTCACAATTTATTAAAGTGATAGGTTTTGATTTGTGTAATATAAAAACTTTAATATTACTAGCTAGAGTTATTGATAGTTTGATACAAGGACATGTCACATGTGAACTGCTAGAAGAGACAACCAATTTTCCATTACTCTTTTTGCTAAATATAAAAGGGGTTTTCGGTGTGGACTTATTGACCCCAAGCCACGTGACAGTAATGAGTAATACCACGTGTACTATCGGGACCTTGCTGAGACTATCGCTCGAACTACTCACCAAGTAAAACAATTCAAGAAATCCTATTTTCCGTTACTTAGGTGCGTTTGAGTAGCAAATGCGGCAAGTGTTTTGCGTTTTTCCGTGGGTCCCACGCACTGTTCACGGACCAGCAAGTACGGAAAAACGGAAATGTAACTTTAAAATTGGGTTCCACGGGCATTATTCATAGTTTAAAAATTATTTTGCTACAGTGTTTTCAGCAATAAATTTTTAGTTTTCAGCAATAAGCAGTATCCAAATAGAACTTTAATGATAAGGGACGTATGGTTGTACAATTTGGTGGAAGAGCTATGAACACTGTCCATTTTTCTCTCTCAAACTTCAATTAATATAGCAAGAAACTAATTTCAGGTGGGGTTGCTTTGTTGATTTGTCTGCAACGTGATGCAATAAAGAGTTTGCGTTATGGGATTTGCTTCGTCATTATGTGGCTTGCATGAACTGTCTAAGAATTCTTTGCAAAGCAATATTCATAAGCATAAGTCGTACGTTATATTACATGCTTCATTATTATATCTTTCCTTTTCTTTTTTGGGATCGTCTATGAAAATTAGGTTCATTTTGATTTTTTTTTTTTAAGTTCATTTTATAGAATAAAAATAAGTATTTCACTTTATAGTTCACCAACTGTAATATGTTATGTGTCTAAATTTTTTTTTCTCCAAATTTTAGACTTTATTTAATTCATCAAGAAATTTTTTTATTGCATTTTGCATACTTTCTCCTAAGGCAACTTTTTTGCCTCTCCTAAGGCAACTTTCTCAACAACAACAAAAAAAAGTCCTTTTCCTCTTTCCTTTTTCTTGCTTTATTCTTTGATATTCATGTAGATTAATTTGCACATGTGCAATACATTCTGTGTAGCTTTATCTTTCAAAGATTTGGCAACTTTGTGAACATAAAGAAAAAATAAAAAATAAAAAAAATTTATTAGTAGAATTTTTCTTTGCCAGTCGATCCAAGAAAAATCTTGTATTCGTGTTTATAATTATTTGCACATTTTTAACATGGAGTTGGAGAAGCATTATAGCAAGTAGGCTACCACCATTATAAAATCAGTAATGTTTTGCTTGCCAAACCATACAAAGACGAAATAGATTAGACATACAACCTACTTATCACCAAAAAGAAAAAGAATAAAAAACAATGTGGAAAAGTGGACCACGTTCATCAATGTGAAGTCCAAACCCACCCCCAAATCTTAAAAGGGTTACTTTACTCATACTATATATATATATATATATATATATTTATATATTTATATATATATTTATATATTTATATATATATTTATATATTTATATATATAACATCCATGAACTCGTGTTAATTTGAGCAATACTTATAATATAACTTTTCAACAAGTTGTTTAATATTACTTTTTAATAGTTTATAATTTATTTGTCAAAAGTCTTTTAACTCAACTGGTTGATAATGAATTATTTTTCAATAAAAAATTAATAAATTAGAAAAACTTTGTTTGGTATATATAATATTGTTGTTATCAAAACTTTGTTGCAATTTAGTACAGGGGGAAACATAATTGAGGATTGAGGTAGCCCATATAAGTAGAAGAAAGAAATTAAAGTCCCTAATATGGTAGCTGTATCTTCCATGACCTTCCATATGCACATGTACTTGACCTTGTCTTTATCTTCAAAAGTATAAGAAAATTATTTTAGGAAATAGTAGAGAGTGATTACGATTTACAAGCCGTGATTATGTCAATCGTACGGCTATAGATTTTGTGAAACTTAGGTCGGAGTCTGAGTTCATCTATGGACACACATTTGACACAATTTACACATTTATAGATATGTAATTAAATTACATCACTTACACTGTTACACCACTATTAATAAAGAGTTTATGTAAAAGTAATAGTCAATTCGGTTATAGTCCACCATATATGATAGTTGTGAAAAATAAAGTAATAAGGGTGTGGTTCTAGAAATTAGAGTCCCTAACATGGTAGCTGTATCTTCCATGACCTTTCATATATGCACATGTACTTGACCTTGTCTTTACCTTCATAAGTAGAAGAAAATTACTTTAGGAAATAGTAGAGTGATTACGATTTACAAGCCGTGATTATGTCAATCGTACGGCTATAGATTTTGTGAAACTTAGGTCGGAGTCTGAGTTCATCTATGGACACACATTTGACACAATTT